>JAVIWB010003617.1:0-48988 GCA_031893035.1 Dermolepida albohirtum
AATCAAAAACATAAATAATTACCATGAATTAGACAGTTACGAGAGCATTACATTGTGAACAATAAAAAGCATGTGGTCAATGCGAAGGGGGTTCCTATACCATATTCTGGTCTCTATGAGTTCCTGAAAGATGCAGCCGTTTAAAAATTACGTAAACTAATTACAAAATAATTCAAATGCTGTTGATTTTAAATTCAAAGCTAATCATATTTAAAAGCTGTCAAGCTTTAAATTAATACTTTGAAATAGAAATCCCACTTTTAAGTTTTAGTCACTCTTTATTTGTTAGCACCATTTGATTCACAATACTTTACCATTTACCTTTAATACTTCTATCAGTAAAATCGGCGAGCAGCAATCGTCAAAAACGTTTAATATTGACATAATTATGGATGCCGTTTTTAAATAGAAAACAACTAAACCAACCAAAGTATCTTTTTTAAATTATTTAATACAAAAAAATGATCTAAATTTATGGAATAATATTAACAAATGACCACAGTATATATAAATATTTAACACTTAATTCAATGACCAATTGTAAAATAAATTGTCGCGATTACATTTCTAAGTATTAATCATTGATTAACTACGACGAAATCTACATATCTCTACGCACTGCGTAACCCTAATTTAAATAAAATGGAAAACCACTAAAAAACTTCACACTAACTGATTTAATATTCATTTTTCTAGGAATATTGAACTGAATGAGTGTGTAGTGAATATATTCATTGTGAATATGAGGATGGACTGAAAAGTTTGTGAAATGAAAACTAAAAAGAAGACTTTGTGGTTCGAAATGGCATTTCTCAACTTAATTTTCTTAAACCTATATATCTTTGAACCAGCAATGATCTCTCTGTGCCTTGATGAAATTTACAAATCCAAAATTCGATAAAATAAGCATACTTTACATCGTTTTTTGTTGAAAATGTTTGACCTGTAAATACATGGAAAAAGGTGGTATAGCCGGTACAATATTTGTCGGTCCAGAATTCCTAGAAGAGCGCTACGTCACTTTCTTGGAATAAACTGCACTCGATGTAAGGGTCACCGCGACTAGATAGTACAAGCAGTGGCCATACATGCTGTATAAATCGGCTACAAACCACGGTATGCGAACACTATCTGTAACTTGCTACGGTGAACGCCACACCGTCAATGTGTATCGTACTCGGATGTCGAGTGCAGTTTATTCCAAAAAAGTGACGTAGTCAACTTTCAGGAATTCTAGCTCAACAAATATCGCCTATAATGACACAGTGCTAGCGGCAAATAACGCGGGTATGACAGCAAATCTAAGCCTAATTCATTCCAAAAGCTCCGAAACGTTCTTAATTAAAAAGGCATCACAACTTCACAATAAACATAGCGATCCGAAATTTGAAAAATGACGTTGTTAGGAAGACAACTCACCGGACTTTTCAACTTACCTCCGTATTAATAAAATGGAATATATGCTTTTGTTTTTGTGCCCGTGTACTCCGCGAGACTGTTAGCAAAGTGTGTAATTTAGTTTGTTTGGTGTTTGTTATTCAAATCTAAAATTCGGTATTTTTTTGAGGTGGCAGTAATGAGTTGAATCGTGTTTTTTCGCCTTACAAAAGGAAGTTTTGCGTACGATGCTACGTCTTAATTATAATCAATGGTATGTATTTTTAAAACAAATAGTTTTTAAACTGTATTTGCTACATATATTTTTCTAAACTTTAACAAGGCTGTAATATTTATATACTATTGACCGAAAAGGAGTCCAAATTATGCTCGTCTAAAGCTATATGATAAGCTGCATCATTAAAGCAAATGTTCAACCTTAATACTTTCAAGCGGTTGCTTTATCAATTACTACTAGAATTAGAACCTTATGGTTTTGAAGAATTGTTTAATTTTATAACTTATAAGTAGAGCGGCGACGAAAGTGGCAATACCATAGGCGGTACGGTAGAACGGACAATTGGTGCGCAGTGAATGAGATCATTCACATCAAATACAATACGGTTCACGGTTGGTGTTTAAGTGTAAATTATAAACTGCGGCGAAAGTGTCCGTAGCAGTGCCGTGTCTAGACTTATTCTTACACAATTAATGCTTAATTAGTAATATGTAATTTCATAACCCTGGTAATGTGTTGTGGAAGTAACTGTACATCTGCATCATTGCATACGTCTCTACGGTTGCTTCTGTAAATGACGTCCTTCGCGACGAGAAAATGTTTTTGTATAGAGAAAAAGATCGTTCGGCGTCTATTGATGTAATTTCGGCAGAAAGAAGCTGTTGTTCAAAATCATTCCAGGGCTCACTATTTGCACATTTGTCATAAATAGTTCGTAAAACATGCAAGTCCGGATTTTTTTTTTAAACACTTAATAATTTTTGATGAGCTCGTACACCAGCAGCGTCAGTTAAACTATGCAAATTAGCGGTCACATTTTGCACTATGCATAGTGATGCGTCTAAGGGCAGCGAATCGTTTTCGTTTTGAAGTTTTGTAATTGATTCTACTAATGGATGGTAATTGTTATATATTGTATGCAGATCTTCCAGAATTTGGGGACTTTCAAATTGATGTTGACTGTCTCTGATTGCTTGGGACTCGGTTGGCCTAAATTTTGATATAACGGATTTAACTTTGTGAAAATTCATATGGTAATAAAAAGCTGCATTTAGCCACGTGCCCCATCGTGTAAGAATGGGTTCCGGTGGTTCAGAAATATCTGGACAAGTTTTATGAAATTCTTTAAGTCGTTTAGGGGATTTAAGAAACACTTGTTTGGTGGATCCAATCAAATGATCAACGTTTTTATAACTACTTCTAACATTTTCAGCAACTAAATGAAGAGCATGGAGTACACAAGTTATGTGTATTAATTTAGGAAAAGTAACTTTTAGTAAACGTCCGAGTAGTAACATAGTAGCAGCACCATCTGTTACAAGCATGCAGAGTTGAGTACTATGAATGTGAAATTTCTTTAAGGTGTTCATTATTATTTGCCGAATATTTGCCGCAGTACATACTTGTATACGTTTACAGGCTAACAAATAGGGCTGTGAAAATGTGTTGGCTGATAAAATATGTACGATTACGTTTATTATACTATTTTTTTTTAAATCAGTAATCTCATCTACAGTAATCCACACATTTTTATTATGCATTTCTCTTCTTGCTATATTTTCAAGCCTCTCTCTTAAACGCGGCAAATGTTTCTGTAAAGTTCTTCTTGCAGGTAATTTATAATTTGACAGATATTTATTCCAGAACACTTGAAAAGGGCGTTTGCTGATTAAACGAAGCGGCAAATTACATGCAGTCAACATAAATAAAAAATCATAAAGGAATGTTGCATAAGGTATTTCATTTCTTTTGTTCAGTTTATGTATTGCACTGTTCACATGTTTTTTACACAATTGTCTTTCTTCCGTATTATAAGTCGCTTATTACAAACCAAACACAATACTGCACATCCATCATACTTTAAATCGGAAAATTCTGCTATGTATTTTCTAACCGACGTAGCAAACGGCACAGTCTTTCGCGACATGTTTGTGTGAAGTTATTATAAACACTAACCGTGAACCGTATTGTATTTGATGTGAATATCTCATTGACTGCGCACCAATTGCCCGTTCTACCGTACCGTCTATGGTATTGCCACTTTCGTCGCCGCTCTACTTTATAAGTTTTTAATCTATTGTATTTTGATGTTTGCACTTCTGGTAACAAGATGAGCACATTAAAAATCCAATAAATAAAATAAAAATTATTATTATACTTTTCAATAGTAAATACATCTTCAATTTTCGTCTAGTTAAACCTTAGCGAAAGCTAGTTTCGTGTATTGCATTTTTATTTATATCAGAAAAAATATCGTGTTTATACACTCACTTGATATGTTCGTTTTCGATATTTATATAATATTGTATGATAATTATTTTTTATAAATGATACATAGTACCTAGGAAGAACAGCAGAATAAAACATAAATAAAATATTCAGCTTCAACTTGTCTACAAATTAATTTTTCTTCTAGTACAGAAACACATAATACATATATCTACATGTATATGTACATATATATTTATTTTTGTTTGAACTTTCATTACAAAAATGTCTGTAATGTTTTCTACAGTTAGTTCGAATGTGAATATAAATAAATTTGCATTGTATATTTCAACACCACCACTTAATAATGTATTTATATGTTACACAAAATGCGAAAAATATATCTTTTCTTATTAGAAAAATGTAAATCTACATTCTCGAACTTGTTAATTTACAGCAAGCTTTATACTAGCAATTTAATTTAAAGAAAATGCCTTAATGAAAGAATTACAACTGCATAAACAACTAATAAAATTTTGACAAATAAACAAGATATAGCGGGTGGCGCAAAAGTAAATGTCATAATTGAACTGACTACCATTTTGCTAGAAAATGAAAAAAGAGCTCCGTTTTCATAAAAAGTTTATTTGAAAGTGTAAAATTGATGACATATTGGCTTAAATGGCCACCTCCCGAGTTGATGCATAATCGCGCTCGTTTTACGGCATTTTGAATTGTTGCTCGCAAAACATCTGGTTCCAAATTGGCGATTTCTTCTTCAATTTTAGCTTTCAAGACTTGCAAGGTTCGTGCGTTGTTGTGATAAACGCGAGATTTTAAAGAGTCCCAAAGGAAGAAGTCTGGTGCTGTTAGATCTGGCGATCTGGAGGGCCAGTTCAAATCTCCAAAACTGGAGATCACTCGATGTGGAAATTGGTGAATCAAAATCTCCATCGTTGTCCGAGATATGTGAGCGGGTGCTCCGTCCTGTGGAACCAACAATGATCGAGACTCAATGCAGCAAAGAAAAACTCGTTTAGCATCTGCCTGTAACACCTCCATTTACGGTTACGGTGGTGCCATCGGCGTCTTCAAAAAAATAAGGGCCAATCACTTTTTCACGGCAAATGTCGCCCCAAACAATCACTTTGAGGGGATGCAATGGCTCCTCACGCATTTCATGTGTATTCTCTGTACCCCAGAAATGCAAATTTTGTTTGTTAACATAACCACTGAAGTGGAAATGGGCTTCGTCGCTCATTATGATTTTTGCACCAAATCTAGCAGAGTATGGCAGTAAGTTAACCTTGTCTGACGGTCAACAGGCAGCAATTCGTGAACAGTTTGCACTTTGTAGGGGAACATTTTCAAATCTTTCACCAAAATTCGATGCAACGAACATCTGCTGATGCCTAATTGTATGCATCGTCGTGCTGATGTGTGTTCTCTCTGACGTTGTCGGCAACAACAGCGATGTTCTCGGTCGAACGAGCAACACGAGGCCGGCCACTTTTTGCGACATTTGTAGTGGACCCAGTTTGCACGAGGCGCTCAGCCAAACGCTTAATTGTTCGACCACATGTAACACGACGACGAGAAAAATGACGAAATTCGCTAAAACAACAGACTGAAAATTTGTCAAATAAGCGGTAACAATAATTCCACGTTCTTGAGGTGTTTATCGCTCCATGGCTTGTTGATAACTAATTCTCTATATATCTATATCATAAATGACAAAGCACAATGACATTTGGTACCATCTGCAAAAATGGCAGCCAATTCAAATTATGACATTACTTTTGTGCCACCTGTTATATATATGATTTTTAACGGGAAAAGGTGTGTATCTGTATGCTGCATGAGTTTGTTCGCGAATCCAGGTGCGGCACTGTAATTATCTGCTGATGATAACAACTTAGTTGTCGAAATACGTATACAGAATGTGGACCGTTTTTGATTAACGTAGTGTAGATAGTATATTAAACGTGTTACATTTTGAAGTAGAACACCATGTAGAAATTCAGTGGGAAAAAAATCAAGGCGATCTAAAAAATTGTTTTTCTCACGTTTCAAGAAATTCAATAAAAACGCTCCAATTATGTTTTTGCTTATGTTACATTGTTCCTTTCGTAATAACAATTTCAAATCAAGTTCCGCGTATCTAACAGAAACATTTTTTTAATTGCTTTTAAAAATATTCAATAGATTCATGCATTCCACGTAGCCAGTGTTCAAGAGCGAACTTTCGATTAATGTTGCGCTGTTTGACCGGCAAAAATGGCAGCCAATTCAAGTTATGACATTCTGCGCCACCTGTTATAAAGGAATGTGATAGAAAAAGAAAATGTGCTATCGAAAATAGATCTTGACTAAACACAAAGTCAATAACTGTAAATAAACAATAATAAATCATCTATTATCATAAGAAAGTATTGAAAACATTGCTATATTGAAACGTAGTTTTAAGTCTTACAGTCACATTCTACCAATTATATAAGAATTAATGCTGTAATAGGTTAGATATAAAGAATATTCACATCTCAGCATGAGCAACCGAACAAATGGTAGTAAAGGTAATTTTGATGGAGCCTGTGGTTGATTCATTTAATCACTGAGTTTGTTTTTAATGGTGTTTTTCGCCGTAGTTTACCAGGTGCGACACTTTTTAATTATCTGCTGATGATGACAACTTAGTTGTCGAAATACGTATACAGAATTCGAAAATTAATGTGGCAATGGTTATATTTCAATCTTCAGTGATTAAATAGTAATAAATATCTAAAATGTATAATTTTGATACAATTATGGCCTTTTACCCATGTGTAACTGACAAAAATTTAATTTTTACCACTTTTACATCGAATATACGTTATAGAAATATAAAAATATGTTTCTTGCAGAAGTGATTAAACATAGTATCAACATCATTTTGCTTGTCAAGGAAGCACCAATTAATGTGAAGTAGATTTTCATATTACCTGTGAAAGTTAGCTTTACGGAAATTTATAATGAATCATACGAGTGATAGGAAATTGAAGAAGCACAGACTGAGTAAAACAGTGAATTTTCGTGCATAATCCAAGATGATTATGTATCTATTTTCAAATTGTTACTGAGATATTGGCCGTTACCGATTACAAAATGACCCCGTTTCTAACGGGTGTTTTTTTTAAGAGCTTGAGAATTTAAATGATAATACAAGACAGAAATATTGTTGGAATGAAATTTTTTTGATTATAATCTGGTAGATAATTTCATGGAATTTATTTTTTAAATATGATTTCCGGCATATGTCCGCCGCGGATATGATACATGGTTCATTTGACCAGTCCAATTTCTGACTACTTTTTTCAATAAATCTGGCCGTATGGCGTCAATGGTGGCTTGAATATTGGCTTCCAATGCTTCAAGAGTTGCTGATTTGTCGGCATAAACCGATGAGTTAATATAGCCCCATGAAAAGTAATCCAGAGGCGTTAAATCGCATGAACGACGAAGCCAGTGAACAGGACCACTTCTAACGGGTGTTTTTTTTAGAGGTATAGAACTTTAAGTTGGCAACACTTTTTTAACTGGCGACCAGTTTGTCAGCTGTTAAGTGATTTATATTTAGTTTGGTTTGTCATTTCAACATGAATAGACTGACGCCTGAACAACGCTTGCAAATTGTGCAAATTTATTTTGAAAATCATGGTTCTGTTCGAAATACGTATCGCGCACTACGTTAATATTACGGTCAACATAATCGTACATCAGAGCAATTAATTCGATTAACTATGGAACGTTTTCGCACCACGTATACTCTAAATGATAACACGCATCCAGAGAGACGTCGTACAGTGCGCACAGAAGAAGTCATTGCTGCTGTAGAGCGTAGCGTAGAGGAAGACCCGAATCAGTCTATCCGCCATCGTGCACAGGAATTGGATATGTGTCCATCCACTTTATGGAAGATTTTGCGGAAAGATCTAGGTTTGCGTGCTTACAAAATCCAACTCGTGCAAGAATTGAAGCCACACGATTACCTAGCAAGGCGTAGATTCGGTGAATGGGCCCAAAACAAGATTGCCGTTGATCCCGATTTTCATAATCGAATTTTGTTTAGCGATGAAGCTCACTTTTGGTTGAATGGATACGTCAATAAACAAAACTGCCGTATTTGGAGTGAAGATAATCCTCAAGTGTATGTTGAGACACCGTTATATCCAGAAAAACTGACTGTTTGGTGTGCTTTATGGGCTGGTGGAATAATTGGTCCGTACTTCTTTAAAAACGAAGCTGGCCAGAACGTTACAGTCAATGGTGACCGCTATAGAGCCATGATTACTGACTTTTTCGTTCTTCAATTGAACAATCATGATGTGCAGGAGTTGTGGTTTCAACAAGACGGCGCAACATGTAACACAGCTCGTGCCACAATTGATTTATTGAAGGAAACGTTTGGTAACCGTATAGTTTCACGTTTCGGACCCGTGAATTGGCCTCCAAGATCGTGCGATTTAACGCCGCTTGATTATTTTCTGTGGGGATATGTGAAGTCGCTAGTTTACGCCGATAAGCCCGAAACGATTGACCACTTGGAGGACAACATTCGCCGCGTTATTGCCGATATACGGCCACAAATGTTGGAAAAAGTCATCGAAAATTGGCCTTCCAGATTAGACTACGTCCGAGCCAGCCGTGGCGGTCATATGCCAGAAGTCATATTTAAATTATAATGCCAGAAGATTATCTTTCGAATAAAGTAAATTTCATGTCAATTTAAAAAAATCATATTTGTTTTATGCCATTTCAAAGTTCTATACCTCTTAAAAAAACACCCGTTAGAAATATAGTTGTCACCAAATTGATTTTGCAATAAATCGATTGTTAAGCGCGCTGTATGGCAAGTTGCGCCGTCTTATTAGAACCAAATGTCGTCGATGTTTAGCTGATTAATTTTTGGAAACAAAAATTCAGTCAGCATGGCTTGATAGCGCTCACCATTCACCGCAACGACAGCTCCTTCCTCATTTCGAAAGAAATAAGGACCGATGATGCCGCCAGCGTGTAAACTGCACCAAACAGTCAATTTTAATGGATGTAATGGTGATTCTTTAACGGCTTCAGGATTGTCTTCGCTCCAAACACGGCAAATTTGCTTATTGATGTAGCGATTTAACCAAAAATGAGCTTCATAACTAAACACAATTCTTTGATAAAAATGCTCACCATCGACCAGTTTCAAACGAACCCAATCAACAAAAATGCGACGGAAACGATGATCGTTTGGCTTCAATTCTTGCACGAGCTGTATTTTATAAGCCCGTCAGCGAAGATCCTTACGTAGAATGTTCCACATACTCGAAGGGCAAAAGTACTTCACACTACAGCAACACTATTCTCTTCGGTACGCACATTTCTTTGTTTTGTTGATGGTTTTGAGTCGAGAAGAGTAAAATTAGTGCGAAAACGATCAATAACTGCACGAATTGCTTGTTCACTAGGCCGATTATGTTGACCGTAAAATGGACGAAGTGCTCTATGAACTTCGCGAACAGATTTACTTTTTTCAAAGTAAGTTTCCATAATCTGGAAGCATTTGTTCTGGCGTTAAACGATTCATGATGTCTTGCCAAACCTTGTCGAACAGACGTGTCAATACAGTTTAACATTACCAGCTGTCAAACCATAGTTATCGATATCGATTGTTCTCATGCAGCTTAAAAAACACCCAATGCAATAAAACGCACTTAATATTAATATATATGTAAATGTCTACGAAACATACGTACATAAAAGCATAAAAAATTTCATTAAATTAAAAATTTGTACCCTTTTGTACAAATAATATCCAATATGAATGCGTGCCCATTTAAATTCCAAGATATTCGGGGTCCTTCATAATAAAATATCGCCTTAGGCAAACATCCCAGAATACAGGACCTCTTCATGAATGAACCATTGTGCTGGAACGGCAAAATTCCTGAAAGGAAATGTTTAATTGAATCTGCATTACAAAGGGTATCTATGTGTTGAGTCCGTGACCTTATAATCACCATAGAGAGAGTATTAAAAACCGAAGACCTAATGTCCTTCGGATAAGGGCGTGAACCCGAGCACTACGTCCTAAAGAAATATTCGAGAGGCGTAAGACAATATTGTTGGGGAAATTGTATTCTCTTTGATCATTTGTGATGTTAGAATCCAATTATTTTCCTATGAAAAATGAAAGTTATTAAAATACAATTGAAGTGTTTATCAACGACTATTAAAAGGCATATACGGGATCTTCTAGAACACATTATTTTATTTCGAAGGATTACAGAAGAATGTAGCTAAGTAAAAAAGAATTGTTACTACAAGTTCGTTCAGTTTTTCCTCTGCATTTATTAAAAACAAAATGAATGTAGGTATTCGACAACTAAATTGTCACCAGCAGATAACTAATCACAGTGTCGCACCTGGAACAACAGCAAAATTCGTACAAGGACAAAGCTCGAACTGGATTTACACCGTTGAAAGCTAAACACACACTAAACACGTTTTACATAATTTAAATCGTTTTCTAGTCTTAAACACTTATCCCAAGGCACCTGCTTGCATATACGAAACCTTTCTGTTGGTCGTATATTTCCTTTCTATCTTCTCAAAATCTCCGAGAGCCAATGCAGCAATTTGTGGTAAGAAAACTCGTTCAGCATCTGTCTGTAATGCTCACCATTTACGGTTACGGTGGTGCCATCGGCGTCTTGACAAAAACAAGAGCCAATCACTTTTTCACGGCAAATGCCGCACCAAACAGTCACTTTGAGGGGATGTAATGGCTCTTCACGCATTTCATGTGGATTCTCTGCGCCCCAGTAACGCAAATTTTGTTTGTTAACATAACCACTTAAGTGGGAATGGGCTTCGTCGCTCATTATGATTTTTGAAACGAAATAATCCTCTTCTTGCTAGTTTAACAGAGTATGGCAGTTAGTTAACCTTGTCCGGCGGTCAGCAAGCAGCAATTCGTGAACAGTTTGCACTTCGTAGGGGAACATTTTCAAATCTTTCACCAAAATTCGTTGCAGCGAACGTCTGCTGATTCCTAATTGTGTACATCGTCGTCTCGTTGATGTTTTACACCGTTTAAAGCCAAAAACACTGTAGATTCGTTTTACATAATTTAAATTGTTTTCTAGTCTTAAAGACTTATCCTAAGGTACCTGCTTGCATGTACGAAACCTTTTTGTCGGTCGTATATTCCTTTTCTATAAGGTCTAACGGACCTGAGGTATCTTGTTGGCGTTTAACACATGGTTCCTGTCTTTTGAAATTTCTACATTCTTTCATAGATATATAATTCACGGTAATTACACACGTGCTTTACTGTACTAGATTTTCCAGGTCGATTGAATTTGATGTGCGCATATGTTCCTTATATCGGATTTCTATCGATCGTTTTGTGTAGCCTATGTACTGTTTATTACAATCTGTACATTTAATTTCGTAATTCCCCGATTTCTTATTGGCCTTAACTTTGTTTTAACATTTCCTAAGACGAATTTTAATAAAGTTAGTGAACCGAAATGTAATTTGAAAACTGCACACTTTAAAAACACTATTTAAATTTTTCGCCAAAGGGTGAACTGGTAAATATATAAATTGTTTGTCTCGATTGCTTTGAGGTGACCACCGTGTGGTATCCCAGCTTGTTTTCTTTTATGTTGGCCTTCCTAATTAATCCATTGATTATTCCCGAATCAACACCATTGTATCTCGCGATGTTCATAATAACATTCAACTCTTTCTGACAATGTGATTAATTATGTACTAATGATGACAGCTTAGTTGACGACATACGTATACAGAATATGAAAATTATTGTGAAAAGGAATTATATTTACCTTGATTGATTAATTTAGTAAACTACAGTCCCCATTAAAATTGTAAATTCAGTATCGAAGGGGATACTAAGATTTCTAAGATTCTGATTTCCCCAACAAAAGATTATGAACCATTATATGCTTATTTAATGGGAGAAGAAACACGTGTATAGAAAATAACGATACATTTCTCGATGTCGAGATTCAGTTAAAAACACCTGTACTAAATAACGACTCTGTCCAGGTTATCCTGAAGATGAAAGCGGTCACCTATACCCTTGATGTTATAAATTATAATATCATCGGCTTGGGCGAGAACTGGGCAGTGAATAAATATTAGGAAGTCTTTAATAAATACATTAAATAATCAAGGTCCACGGTTCGTTCTCAATGATTTTCTATTTTGGTGCCATTTAAGTCTGAAACCTGAAGAAATAGGACGCTAATTATCTTGGAAATCGTTTCAGCGTGCCATTTTACGTAAAGGTTCCAATTTTCATATCTCTACCTCCCCCAGAACGGATACTCGAAATTTAGGTGAAGAAATGAGATTCAAAATTTACTATTTCTTTCGAATAAAATACAATATTTTAGACCGCGAATGTTCCTCTTGGCCTAAAATTTGGGGATCGATTCCGGGGGAGGTAAGAATATGAAATTTGAACCTTTTATGTAAAATGGCATCGATTTCCGAGTCGAAAATCGTTGAAAATGGTGTATTTTTGAAGGCTCATTACAGAAGTACTTGAAAGTTCCGTCCTTCAGTCAAGGACCAGTTTATTATTCGGTCATTATACTAGGGTGGAGTGCTTTCGAGAGGGCCCTGTGGAGCCCAAAGCTCTCCCTACTGCGTCTAGCATCATAGCTCGCATTTTTCTTTCACAGAATACAATTTTTTGGCCAAAATAAAAACTTTAATCCAATTCTGACAATTCTATAATATTCAGCGTGGTCAATTACATATATAACCAAAATTTGAACGAAATCGAACGACCTTCGCAAATCGTCAAAAATCGACAATTCTTGCATACATACCCCTTGCGATTTTGAAAAAAATCTCGACCTCCCCGATTTCGCTTAATTTTTGGTTATATATATAATTGACCACGCTGACTATGATACAATTGTTAAATTTGTACAGAGGAAAATATTGTAGGAGGAGAACAACTCGCCTTAGTCGGATTCGCATGCAGACAGGGAGTAATCACGTACACTTGCCGCTTATCTATCGATACAAGCGAGAGTAAAATAGATATACTAGTACGATGCATGCAGCATACATACGTTGCACAATGCAGACATATAAAAAACAAAATACGATAAGAGTTGCTTTTCGCGGCTTAAATAATAAACGCTATTAAATCTAGTAAGAAGTTAACATGAAATACGGATAAACCTAATGCAATATGTACGATGAAATAAACGAATATATGACAATAAGTCACAATAAAATCACATTCGGTGAAATTGAATCGGAAAAAAGTTACACTAACAATATATAAACATATGTATGCTAATAACAAAATACACAGACTGTACAGAAATAGGAAATAAAATAAATATACCAGGTAGGGCTATTAAATAACTAGACTGTACACAAAAAGGAAATAAAATAGATATACGAGGTATGGCTATTAAATAACGAGACTGACGCTGTAAAACATTTTATTTGGATTTTATACATATTTACTTATTATCACCTTCAATACACACCCCTCCTCTATCCCTACAACGTTCCATGCGAATCTTCCATTGTTCGAAACAGTGCTGGAAGTCTTCTTCTGACAGCTCCTTCAGAACGCGTGCCGTTTTCGCTTTCACAGCTTCAACGGACTCAAATTTTGTTCCTTTTAATTCAGATTTCATGGTAGGAAACAAATAGAAGTCGCACGTAGCAAGATCCGGCGAATAAGACGGATGGTCTAATACTGGGATGCTGTACTTGGCTAGAAAACTCTTGACTGACAATGTGGAATGAGCCGGCGCATTGTTTTGATGGAGAACCCATGGCTTGTCCTTTCACAATTCGGGTCGTTTTTTCCTTATTCTTTCACGGAGTTGAGCAAGAACGTGAAGGTAGCAATGTTGATTAATAGTTAACGTTTTTCCGGCGAAACAAAAAAAAACAACTCTAATGCGAACGAAGGCTACGGCTATACTGATTTATTTACAGAGGCGAGAGTCACTGCATTCGAAATAGCTGTCAGTCTCTGGCGTTCGGCGTATGCGCACTTCTTCTGTACGAGCGTCAGTCTCGTTATTTAATAGCCACACCTCGTACATGGTAGAATTCAGCCGTAACAATATACTAAAAGGTTGAGAAATGCTGAGATAAGTAAATAGCTTACGCTCTGAAAAATATCACGAAGGAAAACGATTGCTTACATTATCTTGTATTACACGAACAGTCAGTTTATAATTTTTCGACATAAAATGACTTCGTGCATTTCTTGTACGTGCTTTTTTCCAGATTCACGTGATCGAATTTGTTACCATTTCCTAAAGGTAAACCACCTTGAGTTTATCGACGTTCTTCTTCTAAGAATGTTTAATAATATTAGACAGAAAACAAAATATTAGGAAATCCCATTCAGGATACAGAAAAGGGAAACAAAGGAACGTTTTCTAATTCAATTTACTCAATTCAAATATAGCTCGCATGCACACATACACCCACAAACACACACACTCTTGTATACACACATTGAGGGTCAGCTAAAATGGTGTTCGATATATTCCTGCCGTTGAAATGTGCACTAAATTACTTCCGAATATGTAATGACCTACTTTCAATTTCCATTCCTATTATTGCATTATTCTGTCCGTATATATTTTGCATATGAAAACATATACGTACAACATAGATGTATGTATATGTGGATAATCTGCGGTTATATTTTACTTTAAATTCTTGCTATGAATACATTTTGCCAAATCGTAGTTTCCAAAATATTGTACATCGGGGATTTGCTGTGTTGGAACAACTAATTTGGTATGAAATTTATTCGAAACTCGTGCGGAATATGTAATAACTGTTGTATAATAACAAAGAAAAGAAGCAGAAACAACTATTTCTCAATATAAACTCCACCGTCAGTGTAATTATATAACGTTGAATTAATGGGTGGGCAAATTTGAGGTTAGGAAGTAAATTGGCTGTCAAATGATGAAATGTCAAGAATCGAGCCTGTCTTCCTTTGACATTTATTTAGTAAAAAGTTGGGAAATTTTAACCATGGAAAGTTACACTCTTGAACAAAGAATTTTAATTGTGAAAATTTACTATCAAAATTTTGAAAATTTTACTGTATCACTTGGTAAAATTCGAGCGGGTTTTCCTCGTAATCAGGCTCCTTCTGAGACCGCTGTGCGTAATTTAATCGTTAAATTCAAGGCTCACGGTACCGTTGCTGACAATAGATCAAAACAATACACTCGTACTGGCCGTTGTGATGCAAACATAGCCGCTGTACCGCAAAGTGTTGAGAATGAGCCTGGAACATCAACTCGTCGACGTTCGCAACAATTGGGCATCACCAGAGGCATTTTGCGTAACATTTTGCATAAAGATCTTCATCTTCACGCTTATAAAGTTCAACTCGTTCAAGAATTAAAGCTGGCCAACCATTGTTCGCTTCGAACGTTTGTGAATTGACTGTTTGAAAAACTGAACGAAAACAACGAATTTTTCAACAAAATCATCTTTAGTGATGAGGTCCATTTTCAATTAGGCGGTTATGTAAACAAACAAACTTGTCGCATATGGGGCTCACAAAATCCACAAACACTCCTCGAAAAACCATTACATCCAAAGAAACTGACCGTATGGTGCGGTTTGTGGTCAGGCGGCATCATCGGCCCGTATTTTTTCGAAAATGAGCAAGGAAACGCCGTCACCGTGAATTCTCTGCGCTACCAAACCATGATAACCAATTTTTTGTGGCCAAAATTGACTAATCTTGACATCAGTGACCTTTGGTTTCAGCAAGATGGCGCTACAAGCCACACAGCCGGCCAAACAATTCAGTTATTGCATGAGAAATTTCCCGGTCGCATAATTTCTCTATTTGGTGATGTCAATTAGCCGCCTCGTTCTTGTGATTTAACGCCGCTGGATTATTTTCTCTGGGGTCATTTGAAAGACCGGGTTTAAGTGAACAAACCACAAACAACTGACGCTCTGAAAGATGAAATTCGACGCTGCATTGACGAGATAAGCGAAACTTTGTTGCTAAATGTGGTTCAAAATTTTGTAAAAAGAGCGGACGTCTGCCGACGTGCTAGAGGTGGACATTTGCCCGTCATCATATTCCATTATTAATTCTCATATTTCTACTTTACATTGGTATCAAAAAAATTGAATTTGTCAAAAAACGTGTGTTTTTAAGCCAATTTACTTCCTCACCTCAAATTTGCCCACCCACCTTTACTCTTTTTTGTTGGGAGTTTCGACCGTTGGGTTAATATAATACTTAATTTGTATTAACCACGTTTCGGGGGAAGGGTCCCCTTTCTTCAAGTTATTTATTTTATTCAATTTGCAATATCTTTTACAGTTACATATTTCCAATTGGAAATAATAGTTCTATATAGTAGCTTCTCTGTATAACGGACAGTAGCGATGTATGTCAAACTGTCCATTGTTCAGAGATGTCCATTGGTGGGAGAAAAAAAAGAGTATAAATAATTTTTAATTAATTTATTTTTGCAGCATACTTACAGCTAACTTATTATATTTAAAAAATCTGAAACTTTAGTTTGTTTTAAATTTTCAATTCTTCTTTTTGCAATTTGTGTTTCTACATTGCGTACTAACTCGACTTTTTCTCCTTGAGTAATATCTTAGAAAGTACACAATCTATAAAGCATATGTTTCAAGTTTGAAGACGTCACGTTGTTTAGTATTTATTTGGTAGCCATCAATAGTGAACGTTTTTAGTGAATTTGTAAAAATGGAGAAAATTGCTACAATATTTTTATGTGAAAGGCCTCAGTCCAACTGATATAAAAGCTGAACTGGATTCTACTCTGGGTAAGTCTGCTCCTTCGTTTACAATAGTGAAATATTGAGTAGCAGAATTTAAGCGAGGCCGTACGAGCTGCCAAGACGAGCATCGCAGTGGTCGACCAAATAAGGTGACGACTCCAGAAATGGTGAAGCAAATCCATAAAGTGATACTGGATGATCGTCGTCTGAGAGTGTGCGAACTGGCAGACATAGTAGGCATTTTAAAAAGTGCAGTACACCACATATTATCTGAAAATTTGGACATGAAAAAGCTGTATTTAAGATGGGTGCTGCCTTTGCTCACACTCGAGCAAAAACAGTGTCGTGAAGATGTTTCAATTGAGTGTTTAGCGAAGTTTCACATCAACGAAGCAGAATTTTTGCGCCGTTTCATAACCATGTTTCCATCACTTCACACCCGAGACAAAAGAACAATCAAAACATTGGACTTATAAGGGAGAAGCGGCTCCAAAGAAGGCGAAGACAGCTTCGTCTGCAGGCAAGGTCATGGCATCGGTTTTTTTGGGATCCACGTGGAATAATTTTTATTGACTATCTTGAAAAAGGAAAATCTATCCTCTATCCCATAATACCCGCCGTTGATATTATGGGAACTTATTGCAACGTTTGAGCGAAGAAATCAAACAAAAATGGCCGCATTTGGCTAAGAAGTAAGCGCTGTTTCATCAAGACAATGTAGCAGCTCACAAACCCATTATTGTAATGATCAAAATTAATGAATTAAAGTTTGAATTGCTACCTGATGTACCCTATTCGCCAGATTTAGCCCTCTCGGATTATTTTCTGTTCGCAAACTTGAATAAATGGCTCAGTGGTCAAAGATCTTCCAACGATGAAGAAGTAATGTCGGCAGTTAATAGCTGTTTTGAGGAGCAAGACAGTTCTTGTTAAAAAAGGGTATCGAACTTATTGAACATCGCTGGGAAGGTGTGTAAAGCTGAAAGGAGATTATGTTGGAAAATAAATATATTTCTTTCCAAAATTTTTGTTTTCTTTGTTGGGTCGGGTACTTCTGAGACCACCCTCGTACAATTTATAGATTCTTGTTTATATTAATAAACGACGTATGAAAAATAATTGAAAAAATACGTTCTTATTTTTCTGATAAGTCAATTTAATTTCTCATTTAAAAATTTAAAAATTTAGTTACATGTGTATGTGATAAAATCTACTAATGGTTTTTTAACAATATTTGCTGTTAGATTCATAAGTAAGCGTAGAAAAATTAGTTATTATGACACGAGTGCTCGCAGAATAATTTGTGTATTGCAGACATTTTTCATCAGGCAAAAGGGTCGTTCTTAGGAAACCGATATAAATAAAAGCAGATGTTCACATCTGCGCCTGAATATCCTCTTATTTTTCAGCGTTCCCATCTACACAACATATGAAAGCATAAAAATTTAATAATAAACATGGGCCAAAACTGCACAATATTTATGTAACCGTGAATACCACTCGGAAACTTGGAGTACGTAATTTGAAATATCGTCGTTCTCTAGAGACGAAATCACAATGAATGCGTTTGAAATATTTGTGAAATACTAAATTTTGTATGGGCTTTAAAAGTTTGGTTTTGACGAAGTCGTTGTTAAAAAACTTTTAAAACTAAAATATGTGGTGTGCAAGAGGATACAGATGTTATGGATGACAGTATTTTGAAATGAATGCGCTTTGAAATATCTATTTTTTAATTTTCATGCAAAAAATTTTAAAAAAGAATGTTTATACGAGGGTAGCCGTTTATATTTCGGGAATAGCAAACAAAAAAATTTTTTTATAATCGAAAATACTTTTATTGCTTTTCAAAATCTTCTCTTTGAAAATCAATGCACTTTTGCATTCGTTTAAACCAATCCGAAAAGCATTGTTGCCACTGTGAAGGCGGTATCTCCAAAATAGAGTTTTGAATGCCTCAACCGCCTCTTCTAGCGTAGAAAACCGTTGACCACGAAGTTTATTCTACACGCGTGGGAACAAAAAGAAATCGCAGGGTACTAGATCAGGGCTGTACGGTGGATGGCTCATCAATTCAATGTTTTACCCGGTCAAATATTCAATTATTTGAACCGACCTGTGAGAGCTCGCATTGTCATGGTGGAAAATGATCGGTTTGTTTTCCTTATTTCCTCAAGAACTTTTGGCAAACAAATAGTTGTGTACCATTCGGAATTGATCGTTCTACAAATCTCTAAAGGCGCGGTTGCAACGTGACTGGCTTTTCTGAAAAAATAAGCGACATTTGTTTTGATATGCTTCAAGCGCGAACAACTTTTGTTGGTTTTGGCTCATCTTGGAATACCCACACGACTGCTGTTTACTATCGGACTCATGCGTATAGATCCAAGATTCATCACCTGTGACGACTTTATAAATGTTCTTTGAAGCACCGCCATTGAATTTTTTGTGCATTTCTTGGCACCAATCGAGGCGAGTTCTTTTTTTGAGCGATTGTCAAATTATGTGCTACCCAACGGCGGTGTCTCCAAAATATGAGTTTTGAATGCCTCAACCGCCTCTTCTGGCGTAGAAAACCGTTGACCACGAAGTTTATTCTTCACGTGTGGAAACAAAAAGAAATCACAGGGTACTAGATCAGGGCTGTAAGGAGGATGGCTCATCAATTCAATGTTTTCCGCGGTCAAATATTCAATGTTGGAACCGACCTGTCAGAGCATTATCACGATTTTTTTAATTCGACAAGGAATTTCAGGTCAATTCGCTGCTCTATTTTTAAATCAACCATTATCACGGCACTACTATGTAACAGTGTTCTCTACAATTAACGCTCGCAAGCAAATTAAAGCAGATATAGAGACCAAACTAGGGTTTGTTGTTTGAGAAGTGTCAATGTCAATGACATTCCAATTACAGTCTCGTCCGATGCGGCTGAACTATGCAAGGAGCGCGGTCTCGTTATTTAATCGCCATACCTCGTATACAAACATTACGAAAATCTGGATAATCAAATATGAACAAACTATATAACTACAAGGCAAAACACGAATTTAGTATTCAAACATAATTAATCTAGTAGTCACAGCAAAATGCACGTTACCAAAATTATTAATTTTGTTTGCAGTGAAAGCCATTAATAACTCTACTTAATTAAAATAAATATAATCATGAATATTTCCGACAGATGGTGCTAGTAGTGTAGCAAAATTATCCTTGTATTACACCGTAACATAATGTATTTAATGCAAATCCTGCACCTAAGGGTATATTGTATTTATTGATTACATAAATAGATATCATTGTAAATTTTCATCAAGTAATGGTAACCATTTGTAAAAGTATGTACAGTATACGAGGGTAGTTTGACAAGTAGTGAGAATGGAAAAGAAAAACGAATTTTTTAAATACAAAATAATTTTTATTTTTCAATACATTCTCGTAAGAGAGCAATACATTTATTCCAACGGTGCTCCAATGCCCTTATGCCATCTCTAAAATGCGATTCCGGAAGGCTTGCAAAATACTCATTTACGAAGATGATAAGCTCGTCGTTAGACGAAAATTTCTTTTCACCTTGTGCGGTTTTCAATTTTGGAAAAAGGTGGAAGTCGGAAGAGACTAGATCCGGCGAATAAGGCGCATGCGGTACTAATTGGAAATGCAACTCGTGGATTTTGGACATCGCAACTGTGCTGGTATGCGAGGGAGCGTTGTCTTGGTGAAACAGAATCTTTTTCTTTGCCATTTCTGGTCGTTTAGCACGAATCTCAACATTTAATTTTTGTAGAAGTTCTGCATAATATTGTCCGTTTATTGTGGCACCTTTCTGAAGGTAATCAATGAGCAAAATGCCCTTTGAATCCCAAAAAATTGATGCATCACCTTGTTTGCCGATAAAGTGGTTTTCGCTTTCTTTGGAGGTGCAGAACCACGTTCTAACCGTTGTTTCGACTGTTGTTTAGTTTCGGGTGTACTGTAGTGTATCCAAGTTTCATCGCAAGTAACAAATCGCCTACAAAAATCAACCAGATTCCGCTTATAAAGGTCCAAACACTCATTGGAAATGCGCAAACGAGTGAACTTTTGACCAGTCGTAAGCAATCGCGGCACCCATCTTGCCGAAAGCTTGGAAAGGCCCAATTCTTTCGTTAAAATGTGGTGTACGCATTCTGTTGAAATGTTTACCACGTCTGTTATCTCTCTTACTTTGAGTAGTCGATCTTGCGTAATAATATTATGGATTTTTATAATTATTTCCTTAGAAGTCACAATTTTGGGTACTCCAGAGCGCGCTTCATCAACACAGCTTGTTCTACCACGTTTAAATTGATTTATCCATCTACTTATTGTGGCGGATGATGGAGCAGATTCACCTAATGTTTCCCGCAACTCATCTTTTATTTCGGTAGCTTTCACACCCTTAATTATGAAGTATTTAATCACCGCACGATACTCTGCTTTTTCCATTTTAACAAAGCGACGTGTTGCTTCTTTTTCAACCAGCTTTCAAAAATAAACTAATCAACCGATTTATCTAAATATCGAAATGTAAACATATAAATAGGCAACCTAAATTGCAGTGCATTTGTTTTATCAATTAGAGCGCCATCTATGTGTCATTCTCACTACTTGTCAAACTATCGTCGTATTCTCCCTTAACGGATACATTTCTCGATAATGGACATCTCTAATCAATGTATAGTTTCTGATGCACCGACCGTCAGTATACTATTTACTGTATAACAATATCTCTCATCAAAGGATATTCTCAACAATGGACACGGACAGTAATATATATCCACTACAATAAATTTAAATGAAAATTTATTTTTATTTTTTTATTGCAATTCCTATAATTTCTAAACATAATTACATATTTTAATATAATAAGTGATGTAATGATGGTCTTTCGGTCTACTATATGTAATTACATACATATAAATGTATAATAATTATAATCGCTGTAACATTCTTAACAATGGACATGAACAACATATAATTAAGGCAGGTAATAAGTACAACTGTAATGATGGTCTTATATAAAACGGCTATAGCTGTTATAGCATTCAGTTGATATTTAGTGCTCTAACAAGTTAGATATCTAGTGTTTTAGTGTTAGTACAAGTAACATGGCTACAAAAAAGAGGAAGTTTCTTAGTTTAGAAGAAAAAGTTGATGTTATCGAGTGTGCAGAGAAGAATAAAATTAGTGTGAGACTGCTGACGGGAAGATTCTGCATCAGTAAAAGTCAAGTGGGTGATATTTTGAAAAACAAAGTTGATATTAATAGACGGTTTGCTGAAAATGGAAATTCACACCAAAAGAAGAAATTTGTGAAAACAGAAGGAGCTGCACTGGACTAAATAATATATGATTGGTTTTGCAAAGTGCGCGCAAAGAATACTCCATTGTCCGGTAAAATAATAAGGGAAAAAGTTCTCGAAGTTGCACAAGAGCTAAATCATGAATTCAAAGCTTCAAGTGGGTGGTTTGACAAGTTTTCTCAGCGACGAAACATATCACTTCGAACAATTTGTGATGAAGCCGCCGCAGTAAATGCGGATGAAGTATCTGTCTGGAAGAAACAGTTGATAACTATGACAAAGGAATACTCACCGAAAAACGTTTTTAGTGCAGATGAAGCTGAACTTTTATTTCGGGCTTTGCCAAGCAAAACCTTTGCATTAAAGGTGAAAAATGTTCAGGTGACAAAGCTGCTAAGGAAAGATTAACTATTCTCTTGTGTGCGAATATGGTTGTAGAAAAGGAAAGATCTTAACAATTGGGAAAAGTAAGAATCCACGATGCTTTAGAAGAGCAAACGTTGAGAAGTTGCCAGTGGAGTGGTATTCTAATAAAATAGCATGGATGACGAGGGAAATTATGACAATTTGGTTAACCAAATTTGATGGAAAAGTGCAATGGCGGAATAGAAAAGTTCTTTTATTTTTAGACAACGCCACGTCACGCCCAAAACTTGAGTTACAAAATGTTAAACTAATATTTTTGCCCCAAACACTACCTCTTGTTGTCAACCACTTGATCAAGGGATCATCAATAATTTTAAAACCAATTACAGAAAGCTTTTAGTTAAGAGACTTTTATCGTCTATGGATCATTGTAAATCTACCGAACATATAGATAAATCCATTAACATTCTCAGTGCTCTAATATGGACCATTACTGCTTGGAAAACTGTAAGCTCTGAAACTATCAACAAATATTTTCTTAAAGCTGGATTTGGTGAGTGGAATGCCGAAGATATTTGCGAGGATATAGACTTCAGTGCTGAAGACGATGTGCCACTGTCAGATCTTTGTAAACCCTACCCTGACATATTATATGCACAAATTGATGATAATTTACATACCGAGAATCCCGATATTAGTCTACAAGAGTTTGTGCGTGAATTTCAGAACAGTACCAATGTACGTGACAGCGACAGTGAGGATGATGATGATATTGTATTATTTCAGAAACTAAAAACATTAACGAAGCTTATGAAAAGCTGAAGGATATTCAAAACTTTTTTTTCTTGTCTGGCGACATTACTCAAGGAGAAAGAGTCGCTGGGATAGTATGCAATGTAGAAACACAAATTGTAAAAAGAAGAATTGAAAATCTAAAACTAAAGTTCAGATTTTTTTTTAAATAAGTTAGTTTTAAGTATGTTGTAAGAATAAATTAACTAAAAATTATTTATACTCTTCTTTTCCTCCCACCAATGGACATCTCTGAACAATGGACGGTTTTATATACACAGCTACTATCCGTTATACCTACTGGGAACCTACTGTATTATTTTAACAACTCGAAATAATGATCTTTCACTTCTACGCATTTATCTAAAAAGAATAGTTAACATATTCTTTCCAAATAAGTTGTAATTCTGATGAAACCGAATTTGAAAATTATCACTTTACTCCAGTAACGAACAAAATCGATGGATTCCTATCCAAACACAAATGAAATTTTTTATGACTAATAAATGTGATTTAATCTGGTTCACTTAGCTAATTGTTATTCAATGTCAGTAGGATATTTGACCCTCGCTGCATTATAATTACTATTACTATTAATTTTAGACGAAGCCAATTAAGTAATTGTATCTTCTTAATTTCCATCCCTTATCTCGTGCATACATCCCGGCAATGGATTAGAGAGGCCGCATTTCTGAAAAGTTTCAGTTAACATATTCTGCGAAGTTCCCTGTTCTATTCGTGCATCTGGAACAAACTTCCAAATCTGGGCCAAAGTTACTTTATGTTTTTCTCATTGGTATTAGTCCAGATTAAGAGCCGTTGTTACAAGAACTGACTTTGAAAGTGTTATTATTAAATAATCGTGTTCAGGGAGTTTAAACTTAGTTTAAATGTAAGTTAGATTAAAGTTAAAATAAATATGTATACCGGGTGTCCCATGACATGATTTCCACAGATTAAGAATGTGTTACTGAAGCAATTTTAAGTTCAAAATATCTAATATATGCTCAAAGCTATCGTAACAGAGCTACAAGCATTTGAAGTATTAGATAATCACCAATGTTGGTACTACGTACCGCTGTTGATTTCGTTGTTACTAAAAGATTGTGTAGAATGAAGACCGTCTCATTCGTCCGTTTGTAATTTCGTCTGCAGCCGAATGGATATTCTTGCTGCAAGTGAGTAGTGAGAATAGAAAAGAAAAACGAATTTTTTAAATACAAAATAATTTTTATTTTTCAATATATTCTCCAAAAAGAGCAATACATTTATTCTAACGGTGCTCCAATGCCCTTATGCCATCTCTAAAACGCGATTCCGGAAGGCTTGCAAAATACTCATTTACGTAGATGATAAGCTCGTCGTGAGACGAAAATTTCTTTCCACCTAGTGCTGTTTCAATTTTGGAAAAAAGTGGAAGTCGGAAGGGGCTAGATCCGGCGAATAAGGCGCATGCGGTACTAATTGGAAATGCAACTCGTGGATTTTGGACATCGCAACTGTGCTGGTATGCGAGGGAGCGTTGTCTTTGTGAAACAGAATCTTTTTCTTTGCCATTCCTGGCAGCACGAATCTCAACATTTAATTTTTGTAAAAGTTCTGCATAATATTGTCCGTTTATTGTAGCACCTTTCTGAAGATAATCAATGGGCAAAATGCCCTTTGAATCCCAAAAAATTGATGCCATCACCTTATTTACCGATATAGTGGTTTTCGCTTTCTTTGGAAGTGCAGAATCACGTTCTAACCATTGTTTCAACTGTTGTTTAGTTTCGGATGTACTGTAGTGTATCCAAGTTTCATCGCAAGTAACAAATCGCCTACAAAAATCCACCGGATTCCGCTTATAAAGGTCCAAACACTCATTGGAAATGCGCAAACGAGTGAACGTTTGATCAGTCGTAAGCAATCGCGGCACCCATCTTGCCGAAAGCTTGGGGAGGCCCAATTCTTTCGTTAAAATGTGATGTACGCGTTCTGTTGAAACGTTTACCATGTCTGCTGGCTCCCTCACTTTGAGTCGTCGACTACTTCTTACTTTTGAAAGAAGTTTTCAATTTTATATCTTGGGAATTGGCTCAAATCATCTATTTTTTTTACAGATAACGGAAGCTCTGTCGTTTCTGCATTACACTGGCCACGTCTTGCATCGAAACGTCTGCCCAGCCAGTATACTAGTAACGAAGAAAGGGACTTGGAAATTAGCCGGTTTAGAGTTCACAGGTAAGTAATATATGTGAAATAGTTTAAACGCTTTATGTTCCGATACAATTTTAATGACTCAAATTGCAACACCAAGAAGGGATGCGAATTTTCTTCACCAAACTTGACAGAAACTTGTAACTATTCAAAGCTGATAATTGATTATAATTTCAAAGAAAAAGAACAAAAGATTAACCCAATTAAACTTGGTTTTTATTAATAATGTGTTGGGTTGCCTATATTATTTTCACATTTCTTCATGGTGGCATGAAGAAATATGAAGTTGAATATATTTCTGCCAAGATTTGTCAAAAAATTTGCACACCTCTTGGTGGTGCAGTTTCCATGTCATGTGGTTTGTTCTAATACAAGATTAATGCGTAGAAAATGATACTGTAACACATCTGCACCGGGAATATAAAATTTGAAATTATAAAAATGCCGAGATGGACTTTAGTCGAAAAATCCGCGAACCAGACCGGAATTGTATCTCTTTTTTTTATTTTTTAATATTACATTACATGTTGTCTCGGCCATATGCGTATGTAAATATTAACATAGGGGAAATGAAATGTTTCGTGGCATCAAAGAACATAAAGTCGTTTCTTGCAAAGGCGCAGAAACACGAGATTGCATGTTAAAATAAAATTCCTATTCAAATTTTGACCCCGATCAGTAACGCGAAGCGTATAAATTCTTTTTTCTCTCTGTGTTTGATAGTGAATTTTAAAACGTATAAGTGTGCGTGTGTGTATGTCTGTGTGTGTTTTGAAATTTATTTCTTCTTTAGCTGTTTCAATATTAAATTGTTAAAATTATATATCTACGTGTATTAATTAAGGATATACGGTTTCATCTAATTAATTATAAAATTACTGGTGCTCCCAAATGAATAACGAAATATGAATTAATTATAGCTAGGAATTGTACATAAATATATAGTTAAGCACGTCACGATACGAAATTAATGAACATTAATATTTTCTGCTAGCCATCGTTGATTAAAATCACAAAAATTAATTAAAAATTCCTGCGTTGGAGTAGGGCTCGAATCTATATCTGACGTTTGCTAGACGGCCAGGCAGTAATTATACAAAGGGTACTAGAAAAGTTTTGCAATACAGCTTTGTTTATTTAATTTTTTCAAAGTAATTTAATCTACACTCAATACACCTCTCCATCCTCCGAAACCAATCTTTAAACCAGTTCTGCCAAGATTCACTAGGGACTAAAACACACTCGTTGTCCCAAGCCCGCAGAAGGTCCTCATCACTGGAAAACCGCCTGCCTTTTAGCTTCATTTTCACATGCGGGAACAGTGCAAAGTCGCAGGGAGCAAGATCTGGAATGCAAGGAGGGCGCTCGAGAAGTTTCAATTCTGTCGTGGTCAAATATTCGGTGCAGACGTTGGCACGGTGAGCTGGAGCACTATCGTGATGAGGAACCAGGTGTTCGTTCTTCACTTTCGGCGCAGGTTTTTCATAGATTCAATGACTTTAGTCAGGCACTGTTCAGTATACCACTTAGCTCTGACTGTCTTCTGTGTGTCCAAAATGACGCGTTCCACAATTCCACTCGATTTGAAAAATAAAATCATTTTCTTCTTTACAGATCGGGATTTTCTGACAACTACGGGTGTGTCCTCATCATCAAAGGCCCAAACTTTGTTTCGAGCTTTGGTCGGCACATCGTAATAATACAGCCAAATCTCGTCACCTGTCACGATGTTGTTCACATACCGAGATTGTCCCTTATTAAACTTTATTAGCATCTCCCAGTAACAAGTCATTTGCTCTTCAGTCAGTCGATGCGGCACCCAGAGAGAACAAAGTTTCTTCACCTGCAAATGATCATGCAAAATCGAACGAATTGCTGGTGCATTTATACTTGAAGTACCCTCTATCTGTTAGTAGGTCACTCGCCTGTTCTCGCCAAGCATTTTCCTCACAGTAGTAACGTTTTCCTCTGTAACTAACGTTCGTGGCCTTTCCAGCCTTTCAGCATCCTCCACAGTTAAATTTCCACTTTGGAATTCTCTATACTACCTGAATATCGTTGTGCGATGTGGACGAACATCACCTAGTGCAAGAGTCAATTCTTCGAAGCACTGGTCTATGTTTAAACCACGCACGAAATTACAACGCAGAACTGCCCTCATCTCATTTCGTGACCACGATGCCATCGCAAACACTTTACACTCTCACTGCTAATGAATAACTGGGCCTATCGACATGGTGCGGCGGCTACTATGCATGCATGAACATGTCTCAGCATGCAGCAACAAGCAGCTTTCTACGATTCATTGTTGCGTCATATTGCAAAACTTTCCTAGTACCCTTTGTATATAGAAAAGGGAATACTTGAACGTAAATTCTGTAGTCGTTAGTGTATTTATTTTACAATATGTGACAGTAATCAAAATCATAAAAAAATCCTTACAGACACTTGCATTCCAGGTACATCTTTCGACAATTAAGTTGTCATCTTCAGTAGTAGTTTGGGAGTGTTTTTGGGTGCGCTGGGTTGGTCCAGGAGACTTTAGGATGTTTTGTGGTGCTCTGGGTTGGCTCAGGGGACTTTTGGGGCGTTTCTGGGTGCTTTGGGTTAGCTCAGGATAGTTTAGGCGAGTTTTAGGGTTCGCTGGGTTGGCCCAGGACACTTTTTTTTAAACACTGTATAAGGAAGTACAATTGGTATACATTTCAGCAATAAAAAAATCAACTTAGTTTACCTTTGAACTCCCAAATCAAACAAGCAGTATAT
Source organism: Dermolepida albohirtum (assembly GCA_031893035.1). Taxonomy (NCBI): domain Eukaryota; kingdom Metazoa; phylum Arthropoda; class Insecta; order Coleoptera; family Scarabaeidae; genus Dermolepida; species Dermolepida albohirtum. The sequence continues at coordinate 28,108 of JAVIWB010003617.1, forward strand.
TTTTAGTGTTCATATAGTCGCCGATTTTTCATTTTATCTCATTTGTTTTACATTCGCACAATAAAAGGATTTAAATTACTTCACTTATGCCATTAACTTATCTAACGCTTCATAATAATCCTCGTAATTATTGCGAACATACGTTAAAAATAATAAAAACAACAGAGAAAAAGAGTGAATCATGACTAATAAAGGAGGCTTATTGATGTAGCTGGCGTCCCTTTGGGAAATCGTGTACTGTTTAAAAAGGTCACTCACTGTAATATAATTAACTTACTCCGAGTGTACGCTCATATATATTATGAGGGTCGTTTCGTAGCAAAAAAATGACGTGACGGACTAGCGAAAAAAAAAGGGTAGAAAGGTAAATCTTTTAGGAGGAATTCGGAATGGAAATCAGGAATTAGTGACACTAAATGTCGCGCTTGTAACGTGAAATTAATCCATTTACAATTAATGCCATGTATATGGAGCATTATCAAGATCTAACCTTTGCTCGGAGTACACAAATCAAAATAACACATTCGATTTCGTTTATTTTTGATTTGTTAATCTACTTTATTTGTTCCTTTTCGACTTGAAGATTCAGAATTAGAGTTTGCGGAGAATTATGGGTGTTTTCTTTTTTGGAGGCGGAGAAGTTTAAATTGAAATAAAACGCAGAAAAATGATTTTAATATCCATGAAATTGGTTTTATTTAATAGATAATTTTATGGCATTAATTTTTGGATATGATTTCGGTCATGTGGCCGCGCGGCTGGCGTGTACATGGCATAGTCTGGAAGTCTAATTTTCACACACTCTTCGCAGTATTTCTAGGCTGTATTTCTGCAAAAACGCATCGACTGTTGGCTTGCAAGTGCTCAGTTGCTTCAGGTTTATCGGCGTAGACATGTGACTTTACATATCCCCAGAGAAAATAATCTAATGGCGTCAAATCGCACGAACGAGATGGCCAGTTAACAGATCCAAATCCTAAATCGTCACTGGTTCAGAAAACAATCGAATAGCGTTTAGAAAGGATTTAAATATTAAAGCGCTTTTCTATTCCCCTGTTTTACCTTTTGCCTCTTCCACACTTCCCTTCATCTATTTCTATCCTTCACTCTGGTGTGTGTCTTTCCATTGCGTATTCTGTAAATTATTTATTGTCACTTCCATAAAGTGTGTATTATGCTGGACGGTCTGAAGTGGGTTTCTTCAAGGCACCCATTCAAGTTGTGGTTGTTATTTGTTCAGGGTTCATTTTGTTTTTCTGTTTATTTTGGTGTTTAAATGTATGATTTTCAGTATAGTTTATTACTTCGTCCATATTTTGTGGCACACCACTGTATCTTCTAATGTTTAAGATTTTTATGAGTATTATAGCTAGGTAATTTTCACGTATAAGAAAACACAAAATACCATATCTTAAGGGTGGTAGAGACATCAATCTTCTTTTGTCTCTCGTGTTTTTTTTTGGCGGCGGAGAACTTTAAATTGGTAATAGTGTTTTTTATGATAACCTATTTGACACTTTTTGATTCTTTTGGAGTTAGGTGGGTTTGGCAATTCATCAGAAATAGACTCACGCCGTGAAATTAATCGTTCGTCAAATGTTTCTTTCAGTAAATTAATTGTATCGCTCCCTATGTGGCATGTGGCGCCGTCCTGTTGAAACCACATGTCTGCAACATTAATGCCTTGCAATTGAGGCACGAAAAAGTTAGTAATTTTATCTCTGTACCGCTCACCGTCGACTGTAACGTTCTGACCATCATCATTTTTGAAGACATTTGGACCAATTATTTGCTGGTTGTACGCGCACTGTAAGACGTCGTACGGATGTGTATGATTCTTTAGAGTAAACGTATTGCGAAAATGATTCATAGTTTTCTCGAATTAATCGCTCTGATGGACGATTATGAGCACCATAAAATGCACGTAATGTCCGATGAGTTTCTCGAATTGGACCATGTTTTTCAAAAACAATTTGGATAATTTGTAAACGTAGCTTTGGCGTGAGTTTATTCCTGATGAATTTCCAAACCAACCTAACTCCAAAAGAGCCGAAAACTGTCAAATCGGTTATCACAGAAAACAGTATTGCAAATTTAAAGTTCTCCGCCTCCAAAAGAAACACAAGACACAAAAGAAGATTGATGTCTCAACTACCCTTAAGATATGGTATTCCGTGTTTTCTTATATATAACACAAACACAAGCGAAAACGTGTCTATCTCGCTGATTGAAAACAAAATTCTCAAAGTGTGTAACAGACACTTGCTACCACGGCGATTTGTCGAATAAATGAATGTTATAGAAGTACTTAAAATAACTGAAAAACAGATATGCAAATATTTTAATTGATTGTAATTAATTAATTCTTCCAACCATGGAGAAAACATGTCGATAATACTAATAACGAAGATGAAGTTAGGAAACCTTAGATGTGTATAGAATAATCCTGAGGGAATAATTAATAATATCAGAAATGATTTTAAAAATAAATTCAAAACAGTTTATAATTCAGAAGAAAATTAAAATAGTTGTAAAACAAAACTTTTACTTAGTTGCATGTAAGCCTGAAGTAAACGAATTTATTAAACTAATATATTTTACAATCGATTAATACGTTGTAGGTTATTAAAAGGGATAAGTAAGTAAATAAAGCATAAAATTAATTCCAAAATAGAGCATTATGTAAGGATAATCTCCTATACCTTGTCTCAGGATAAGAAGTCATTCAAATATTGCGCTAAAACAGTACATATTTTTTAAGAGCCTTCATTGGTTCTTGAACAGGCCAGTTTAATGTGGATAAATGAATGCCAGACATCCGCCATTTTTCATAACCTGTAAACGTTTAATTACACGTTTATAATCTTTGTTGTATTTTTGATGGAGTTTTAAAATAAATTTTAACAGTAGTTTACATTTTACCTCGAATTTCACAAATAAATTTGATATGAATATCAATAATTTATGACTTACAAATATACCGTGCATTCATTTTACCTCGCTACGAAAACTGTATCACATTATATTCGGGTATAGCTGCCGAATACCGATCAGAATGTAAAGTGGTGGAGCGCGAGTCATTTGAATCACGACTATAACTGACTACTGAACGTATTAGCTGCAGCCCCACCACTCATTTGACTGTAGGCGTATCGATATCGTATTAACGGTCATTCGTGGTTTGCATTTGGGAGAGTGTGTTACGGTAAGACCTTTAAATTTAAATATTTTTTTAATTATATTACTTTGATAATGTATACATTGGAAGAAAAAATTCCAATGATAACATGGGCTTTGAAAGGTAATTCCTTACGGCGTATCCAGCGCCTTTTCTCTGAAAAGTATGTAGATCGTCCCTTTCCTGTATTAACAACAATATCATTAGTAGTTAAAAAGTTTAAATCAGAAGGTTGCATTTTGGGATGTAAATGTCATAAAATACGGAGAATAAATAACGATAAAGAAATGCAGGAAATCATGGTGTGCGCAATGGTCGAAGAAAATTCCAATATTACTATATCTAATATATCAGAAGAGATAGGTATTATTAAGATATTAAAGAAAAATAAATACGCATCCTATAAGTACCAAACTCATCAGGAAATTTTTCATGCTGAATGGAATTTTGTGAAACTGTAATAGTAAGTTTTGGCAAGTTATATTTATTTTCTCTTTAAAGAGTATTTTTTAAGTTCCGAGAAGTTATTTTATTTTTTAGCTTCTTTAAGAGGTTTTTTTTATTTTTAAACGTTTTATTAGAAAATGTCTTTTAGTTCAATGCGAAACTTATCGTAAAAATACCTAATTGTACAGTTAAAAGTAATTATAATTTATTAATTTTTTGACGTAAACAATTTGGACAGTCAGTGATAGACCTTCCGCCAAGTACCACGAACAACTACTTAATCTGTAATCTGTAGTCAGTCGTTGTTGTGATTCGACTGACTCGCGCCCCACCACTTTACATTCTGATCGGCATTCGGTATCTAGACCCGAATATAATATGATACGGTGTTTGTATAATTTTAATATGAAAGCACGGTATATTACTTTTCTATTGAAAAGAAAATTTCATGAAATATTTATTTTAATAATATTTAATCTTAATTTTGGATAGGTTGTACATATTCATCCAAAAAGTAACATTTGTACATCATACTTACTTAAAATGATTTAAAAAAATTTTTTTTTTATGTAATGAAGAAACAGATTAATATTGTTGACAAACAACTACATTCACAACTGTTTATATTTCATTTTTATGGTAAGTTACATTTGTAAGCTGTGTTCCGTGTTTTAGCGGGATATTTGAATCACTCCTTATTCTGAGACAAGGTATAGATTAAGAAAATGTAAAGAATAAACTGCCATAATGAAATAAATCAATGAAATTACCACTTCTAAAAACGATAATTTAAACTGCAAAACTGTGTGGAAACTACCTAACTATAATACTCATAAAAATCTTAAACATTGGAATATACAGTGGTGTGCAACAACATATGGACGAAGTAATAAACTACTGAAAATCATACATTTAAACGCCAAAATAATCAGAAAAGCAAAATGAACCCTCAACAAATGACAACCACAACTAGAATGAGTGCCTTGAAGAAACCCACTTCAGACCGTCCTGCATAATACACACTTTGTGGAAGTGACAATAAATAATTTACCGGACGCACAATGGTAGGACAAACACCAGAGTGAAGGATAGAAATAGATGAAGGGAAGTTTGGAAAAGGCAAAAGGTAAAACAGGGGAATAGAAAAGCGCTTTAATATTTAAATCCTTTCTAAACGCTATTCGATTGTTTTCTGAACAAGTGACGATTTAAAAGAAAATTATTTTCCTAAGACTACATGATTATTAATAATAATTATGAAATAAAATACATATGAACTTTATCAGTAAAACAAAAAAAACTTCCTGTATAGCAAGGATTAAAATATCTCTGAAAAGATCTTTTTAATGTTTGGCGAAGCTATTGTATAGGATAATCCACCTTATTTACTGGCATGAACTCCGTGTTAGTAATAAAATAAATCTCTGAATCTAATTTAGAAAGACTTTACCAGTCATGTTCGACCAAGTTTAACACCGTTTTATATCCGTCGGTTCGCAAGGAAATTGTTTGTCACGTTAATTTTGTTGGATTACGAAGTGGATAGAATTTACTCACACAGTAAAAGAATCTTTAGTTAACAGTGATGATCATGTTACATTATTTGATAAATACTACACTTTTTGGCTATTTTTTTTCAAACAACGGATTTCAAGAAGTCATGTTCTTAGATAAAATGAAAAAAGTGACAATAAATTGCCAGAAGATTAACAATTACAGACAACTATGATTATAAAAATTATCTACGCAAGTTTTATTAAGTAATTTTAGTAAGACCTTTGATAATATATCTATCAAAAGTATATACGAGGGTAGCCGTTTATATTTCGGGAACTGGCAACACTGTTAATGTTGCCTCCGATTTGATGATTGAATCGTGAAGTTTGTCATTTTTGACAATATATTTACCTTGACAGTTTTATTATCCCACCGCTATTTCTATTGTTGACAGTAACTTGAAGGTGATTTTGATGGAGCCTGTGGTTGGTTAACTTAATAACTAAAGATTGATATATAACCCCTTTCCACATTAATTTTCGTATTCTGTATACGTATTTCGACAACTAAGTCGTCATCATCAGCAGATAATTAAGCAGTGTCGCACCTGGGAAACTACGGCAAGAAATATCCGTACGAAAACAGTGTACGTCTTGGCTTTCAACGGTAGGTATCGTGTGCGGAATTAGTTTTTTCGTACGGGTATTTCTTGCCGTAGTTCCCCAGGTACGACACTGCTTAATTATCTGCTAATGATGACAACTTAGCTGTCGAAATACGTATACAGAATTACGAAAGTTAATGTGGAAAGGGGTTATATATCAATCTTTAGTGATTAAGTAACTTGAAAATTTTATGGCAGCGAAAAAATGGAATTAACTCGCGAACGTTTTCGTCCAATTATTTTTCATAACTTTCGACATGAATTATCTCCACAAGAATGCATCGATGAACTGAATTTGTATATGGTGATGAAACACCATCGAAAACTTCAGTATATCGTTGGTATAGTTAATTTGAACATAGACGGCGTCTTTGGACGATGAATTTCGTGAAGGTCGTAACACAAATGTTGGAAAACACTAATGCAAGTGTCTGAATTGATAATGCAAGACCGTCATGTGGCATACCGTGAGATTGAGGCATCTATAAGTATTAGTAACACCAGCGTGCATAAAATCCTTCATGAACATTTAGCCGTTAAGAAGCTATGTTCACGTTGGGTACCACATAATTTGACAACCGCTCAAAAAAGAACTTTATAAAGTCGTCACAGGTGATGAATCTTGGATCTATACGTATGAACCCGATAGTCAACAGCAGTCGATTGTGTGGGTATTCCAAGATGAGCCAAAACCAACTAAAGTTGTTCGCGCAAATGACCGCCTGTTTTTTCGGAAAATTTGGTCATGTTACAACCGTGCCTTTAGAGAGTTGTAGAACGGTCTATTCCGAATGGTACACAACTATTTGTTTGCCAAAAGTTTTTGAAGAAATAAGGAAAACAAACCGAAAACAACAGATCATTCTCCACCATGACGATGCGAGCTCTCACAGGTCGGTTCAAACAATTGAATATTTGACCAGGCAAAACATTGAAGTGATGAGCCATCCGCCGTACAGCCCTGATCTAGCACCCTGTGATTTCTTTTTATTCCCAAACGTGATGAATAAACTTCGTGGTCAACGGTTTTCTACGCCGGAAGAGGCAGTTGACGCATTCAAAACTCATATTTTGGAGATACCGACTTCACAGTAGTAGCAATGCTTTTTTGATTAGTTTAAACGAATGCAAAAGTGCATTGGTTTTCATTCATTAATCATCTTTACCGCTATCTCAATCATCTCGGCGGCAACCACTACGACGATGACGAAGACGTGAAAACGGCCGTGACCTCTTGGTTATCGGAGCAGGCGGCAAGTTTCTATGAAGAGGGTATTCAAAATCTAGTTGTAAGGTTTGATAAGTGTTTAAACAAAATTGGCAGCTATGTTGAAAAATAGGAAAATGTATGTAAAATCTGAAAATAAATTTGGGTGTCGAAAATTTTCTTTCGTTTGGTTTTTATTTTCAAACTGCCCTTACTTAAAAAACGCTTCGTAATTACTTACGTTTTATTTGTACGTTTTTGTACTACATTTTTTTAAATCTTTTTTGTGATGTAATTCGTTATCTGTTGGATAAATGAAGACTATTAATATTATTATTATTTATTCAAGCTATGTAGCACGCGTTATTCACAAAGCAAGAGCAAGAAATAAAGCTTTAATTTGGTGCATTTAATTGTAGATTAATTATCTACTCGCAGTGGTGTAATTTATTTCATTAAACTAATTTTTAAACTGCATACGTCTTTGTTCAGTTACACGAGCAAAATAGAGCGGTCGTGTTTCTTATTTAGGAGGATTTACTTCCTGTGCGAGATGACCGCAGGGGATTGGGGATCAAGAGACTTTACTGATAGTAAATTGCGGAGTAAATACGACCGAAGATATAGAAGACAGAATAATGACAAAGGGAACTGCGTATACAGCGGAATCGAAAAATAAGGAACGAAATCACTTAAATGTCGCTCGAATATAATTTACTCGCTTGTTAGTTAAGACTGGAGACATTTCGTTTTCTTGACTTGCCTCTTAATCGGTTTAGATTGATTTTGTTTCACATATCGTTGTTTGGGATTATCTTCATTGTCGAAATGACTACGTCAATAAGTAGGCTCAATGTATTATACGAACAGCGTTCAGTATCTTCTCGGGATCGGGGTGATTTATTAATGGTGTGGGTAATTCGAGTAATTCATTAAATAATGATGTTATCTGAGGGTATAAATACAAAATTTTGTACAATTGTGATCATTAATTCATTGGTAATCCTTATTCTATAAATCAGAATGGCTAATGCGTTAATATTGAAGAAAATCGAGCACGGCGTTGTGGTTCTTTCAAAGGAAAAAATCAAAAAATTATTCACGAAGGGGTGGTGTCCGTTTACAAAGATTCTACGTCTTCGTTATTTACACTTCAAAAGCGGCCAAGTGAATTTAAAAGGGATAGATAGGGCATTTAAGACGATGCTCTCTCGGGCGACCCGGCTTCTATCGCTATTGAATAAAATGTGAAAAATGTTGAAAAACTTGTACTGGAGGATGCCCTAATAAATGTTAGAATGTTAACAGAAGTGACTAACCTATCCGTTGATACCATGCGCACTGTTCTCATAACCTTCTAAATCTTTCTAAAGTCAGTGGTAGATGGATGCTGTATAGAATTTTTAAAGCTCTGATTCATCAAGTACCTTCGACTGAATTGTTACTCGAGATGAAAGTGGGATCATAACTATGATCATAAAAGTAGGCAGGAGTCCATGTAGTGGTACAAGAAGTGTACGGACTACCCGAAGAAATTAAAAATCACTCCGTCTGCGGAATATTCACGGCCACAATGTTTTGAGACTTAAAAGAAATTTTGATGATCGAGTACATGAAAAAAGGTAATTTTGATGGAGCCTGTGGTTGATTAACTTAACCACTGAAGGTTGATATATAACCCCTTTCCACAATAATTTTCGTATTCCGTATACGTATTTCGATAATTAAGTTGTCATAATCAGCAGATAATTAAACGGTGTCGCACCTGGAAAACTACGGCAGAAATACCGGTACGAAAAACAAATTCCGCACACTATCTGTACCTCTGAAAGCCAAGTTAATTCTTTTGATTAGAGGCGAATAAATAATACAATAATTGTGTATGCGTAAATCAGACTTTCGAAGCTGTTGTATTATAAGGTCTTCATGTGATTTGGCCGTGATTAGTCTATCTGTTCGTGGTGCAGGGTATAGCATGTAAAAGGTGTTTCAATAAGACATTTCAGTTTCAATAGCCCGCCATTTTAACAGTTGTCATGACTCAACCTAATTGACAGATGACAAGTAAAAACTACGCCATTAATAAAAATAAACGATATACGCTTCAACAACGTATTGAAATTATTAAAATTCACTACAAAAATGGTGAAAATTTCGCTGTCACAATTTGCAAAATTAAAGCATTTTTGGGTCGTTGTGAAGCACCTTCTCGGCCAGTAATTGTGAAACTGGTGGAAAACTTTGTGCCGTTGAGACAAGTTACTGATGTGCAGAATCGAACTAGTGCGCGTCGCTCAAGAATAACTGAGAATATTGCTGTCGTGGCTCATAATATTAAAGAAAACCCAAGTTTGTCCATTTCTCGTCGATCTTTGGAATTGGGCATTCCACAAACGACATTACACCGTATTTTGCATAAAGACTTAGGTCTTAAGATTTTTAAAGTTCAGTTAACATAAGAACTCACGCCTACCGACCATTAACAACGTCGTGTCTTTGCCGATTGGTCCTTGAAATGCATCAAACTGATCCGGAATTTCATCGAAAAATCATCTTGAGTGATGGGGCCCATTTTCACCTCGGAGGCTACATTAACAAGCAGAATTGTCACATTTGGGGTTCGGAAAAGCCAAGAATTATTGTTGAAAAGCCTCTCTATCCTCAATGTATGACTGCTTAGTGAGGTTTTGTTCTAGCGGGGTCACTGGACCTTACTTTTTCGAAAATAAGGCTAGAGCAACTATTACGGTGAATGGTTGCGTTACAGAACGATGACTAATGATTTTGTATGGTCGAAATTGGAAGATATTAAAGTGGACGACGTTTATTTTCAACAAGACGGCGCTACGTGCCACACAAGTAACGATAACATCGCTCTTTTGCGTGAAAAGTTTCCTGACCGTGTGATTTCTCGAAGAGGCGATCACAATTGGCCACCGAGATCTTGTGATTTAACACATTTAGACTTTTTCTTTGGGGCTACGTGAAAGATAAGGCCTATGCCAATGATCCACAATCGATTCAAGACCCCAAATGTGGAGTTCGTGAAGTTATCGAGGACATACAGCTGCAAATGTGCGAATTGGTGATGGAAATTTCCAATTCGTGCAAGGGTAGCCATGGCGGCCATTTGGTTGATATTGTTTTTCATTATTAATGGCATACCCTCCTCTTTACAATTAAATAAACATCCGATGATTTCGCTTAAAAATATTCGTTTTTCTTTTACAAATCAAAGCGAAACCTCTTATTGTAAGACTCTTTATAATAAGACGTGTGCGTTTTACATTTTATGTGTCTAAAATTGTATTGTACATACATTTTAATTATTAGAATTCATGGAGCCGTAATTTTAGGTGCGAATACCAGGCAACAATTCATTACCCACATTCAATTAAGCAAATCTTCCCGTTGCTAAAGTAACCGCCATATGTATACACGATTTTCCTTCGCCAATTTATTTTTAATTCTCGGAGAAAATGAGTAAACCCCACCTCCTTCCCAACATTGCGGTAAACCACTCTCCAATAATTTCGCTTTTTGTCCTCCTCCAGATTCGCTAAGCCGTGACTCTGATGTAATTAAACAGACCGCAGCAATTAAAAGAGAAACGACACTTATAAACAGGACGCCCTTCTCTTTTAGTATTTGCAAACATAATGATGAGTTTAATTTTGCACGGCTTCATTTTAAGGCCCTCCACTAAAATTCATATTTGATCGGTGTCCTAAAGGATGACGTCTCCTCCATGGCCGTGTTTAATAATAATAATAATAATAATAATAGTTTATTTCCAAAAAGAAAAGAAAGAAATATACAAATTTATCCCTACAGTAAATCAAAATACAATTTCCATAATTCTTTTCCCCTCTTTCCCCCCTGGAAATCACAGGGTGCGTATCAACTTCAAACAAAGTTGTTCTTCCTATGCACCTTGAGACTAACAAACAAATTGACAAAAAAAGAAAATGCCTAAAAACTAACTTAACCTAAAATTCTGTAGGTAAATATAAGTAATATATAGAAAAATAAAAAAAGAAGAAAAAAAAAAACTTTTCAATGATACACAACAAACTGAACTGAGATAATTAAGTCAAGATGAAGCGAAGACAACACACAGCTATCTGGACAACAACTCCTGCTTCAAGAGAAATCTAAAACGTTGATTGGAGAAGCACTTAAATTTACCAGGCACAGCATTGTAGACCTTAGCAATCTGATACGAATACGAGCGCTCATATAATGCCGTTCTGTGCACAGGCGGAGTGAGTGTGCCCCTAAATCTCAAGTTTAATGTGTGCACATCCGTTCTAAATATAATTTTATTATATAAGTACGCAGGTCGCCCACACATCACGATTCTATGAAACAGAGTTGCCATCTGCAAGGTTCGTCTGTCTCTCATATTTAACCATCCGGCCACACTCAATTTGTGCGTGATGTGGTCAAATTTCTTTACACCGAATATCAATCTGAGACAAGAATTCTGGACTCTCTGAATACGTGAGACAGAATTAGCATTTAAACATGGACCATACAACTCACCGCCAAACGAAAAATGCGACAACACCAACGAGTCGCACAGGCTACGCTTGGTGTCAATCGCAAGACAGTGCCTATGGGGGTCCGACCATTTTCTGTTATTAATTCTCGCATTGTTCTCCTTATTTCAGTTTCCACTTTTAAAATCGAGTTCTTTGAATGAGATTGCAGCCAAAAAGATAATCTGAATTATAAATTTAACTCCAATAATTACTTCTTTTGGTTGCAGCGGATTACTTACCATGTTATTACGCTGAAATTTGTTGTAAAATAGTAGAGATACGAGGATAGCCGTTCATATTTTGCGAACTGGCAACACTGTCAGTGTTGCCTCCGATCTGATGATTGCATCGTGAAGTTTGTCATTTTTGACAATATATTTACCTTGCCCGTTTTATTATCCGGTCGCTATTTCTATTGTTAACAGTAACCTGAAAATTTTATGTCAGCGAAAAAATGGAATTAACTCGCGAACATTTTCGTGCAATTATTTTTCATAACCTTCAGCGTGGATTATCTCAACAAGAATGCATCGACGAACAGAATTCTTTATATGGTGATGAAGCATCATCGAAAACTACAGTATATCGTTGGTGTATTGAATTCAAACTTTGACGGTGTTCTTTGGACGACGAATTTCGTGAAGGTCGTCTCATAAATGTTGTTGTGTCGGAAAACATTAATGCAGTATCTGAATTGATAATGCAAGACCGTCATGTGACATGCCGTGAGATCGGGGCATCTCTAGGTATTAGTAACACCAGCGTGCATAAGATCCTGCATGAACATTTAGCCATTAAGAAGCTATGTTCACGTTGGGTACCACATAATTTGACAACCGCTCAAAAAAGACTCGCGTCGATTGGTGCCAAGAAAGGCACAAAAATACAATGGCGTTGCTTCAAAGAACCTTCATAAAGTCTTCACAGGTGATGAATCTTGGATCTATACGTATGAGCCCAATAGTAAACAGCAGTCGACTGTGTGGGTATTCCAAGATGAGCCAAAACCAACAAAAATTGTTTGCTTAAAGCACATCAAAACAAATGGTCGCCCCTTTTTTCAGAAAAACCGGTCACGTTGCAACCGTGCCTCTAGAGAATTGTAGAACGATCAATTCCGAACGATACATAACTATTTGTTTACCAAAAGTTCTTGGGGAAATAAGGAAAACAAACCGAAAACGACAGATCATTCTCCACCATGACAATGCGAGCTTTCAGAGCTCGGTTAAAACAATTGAATATTTGACCGGGTATAATATTGAATTGATGAGCCATCCATCGTACAGCCCTGATCTAGCACCCTGTGATTTCTTTTTGTTTCCACACGTAAAGAATAAAGTTCGTGGTGAACGGTTTTCTACGCCGGAAGAGGCAGTCGAGGCATTCAAAACTCATATTTTGGAGAGACCGCCTTCACAGGGGCGGCAATTCTTTTCGGATTGGTTTAAACGAATGCAAAAGTGCATTGATTTTCAAGGAGAATATTTCGAAAAGCGATAAAACTATTTTCGATAATAAAAAAAAATTTTTTTTGTTTGCTATTCCGAAATATAAACGGCTTCCCTCGTACAATGCTAACTTAAAACGAAATTTTCGAATTATTACTTTTGTTATTGATAAAACAGGTTTCGTACTGTGTGTGTTTAAAAAAACGACATATTTTTCACTGCCTCAAGGTAGATCATGTTGATGTAATGAAATATTTTCCAACGAAACTTTTTAATTTAAAAAATCTCGAAACGTAGGAGTCTGATTAAGCCACGTGTCAACAATTGTTTTTATAAACAGATTATTTTATACTAAAGCAAAAAACGTTTTACTTTGGTCGCACTTTTAGTTAAATTTTTACACATAGCCGTACGACATCAACTATCGAATATTTCAACAATTTTGTTTGTATCACGTTTCCGCTTTTAGATATTTGTTTATAATTATCACGGTATACATTAGTTCTTTTTAGAGCCTTGACTTGCAAATTAACATGTTATGTAGGTAATGTTTGAATACAACATTTTTGCTTGTACTAAAATTAAATAATTTTTAGCTGTTCATTTCGAGAATGAATGCAGAATCTAGTACCAGCACTGCACAAACACAGGTGTGTACGAAGATAGTTTGACAAGTAGTGAGAATGACACATAGGTGGCGCTCTAATTGGTAAAACAAACGCACTGTAATTTAGGTTACCTATTTATATGTTTACATTCCGATATTTAGATAAATCGGTTGATTAGTTTATTTTTGACAGCTGACTGAAAAAGAAGCAACACGTCGTTTTGTTAAAATGGAAAAAGTAGAGTATCGTGCAGTGATTAAATACTTCGTAATTAAGGGTATGAAAGCTACCGAAATAAAAGATGAGTTACGGGAAAGATTAGGTGAATCTGCTACATCATCGGCCACAATAAGTAGATGGGTGAATGAATTTAAACGTGGTAGAACAAGCTGTGTTGATGAAGCGCGCTCTGGAGCACCCAAAATCGTGACTTCTAAGGAAATGATTATAAAAATCCATAATATTATTACGCAAGATCGACGACTCAAAGTGAGAGAGATAGCTGAAATGGCAAACATTTCAACAGAACGCGTACACCACATTTTAGTGAAAGAATTGGGCCTTTCCAAGCTTTTGGTAAGATGGGTGCCGCGATTGCTTATGACTGATCAAAAGTTCACTCGTTTGCGCATTTCCAATGAGTCTTTAGACCTTTATAATCGGAATCCGGTTGATTTTTGTAGGCGATTTGTTACTTGCGATGAAACTTGGATACACTACAGTACACCCGAAACTAAACAACAGTCGAAACAATGGTTAGAACGTGGTTCTGCACCTCCAAGGAAAGCGAAAATCACTTTATCGGCGAACAAGTTGATGGCATCAATTTTTTGTAATTCAAAGGGCATTTTGCTCATTGATTACCTTCAGAAAGGTGCCACAATAAACGGACAATATTATGCAGTACTTTTACAAAAATTAAATATTGAGATTCGTGCTAAACGGCCAGGAATGGCAAAGAAAAAGATTCTGTTTCACCAAGGCAACGCTCCCTCGCATACTAGCACAGTTGCGATGTCCAAAATCCACGAGTGGCATTTCCAATTAGTACCGCATGCGCCTTATTCGCCGGATCTAGCCCCTTCCGACTTCCACCTTTTTCCAAAATTGAAAACGGCACTAGGTGGAAGGAAATTTTCGTCTAACGACAAGCTTATCATCTTCGTAAATGAGTATTTTGCAAGCCTTCCGGAATCCCATTTTAGAGATGGCATAAGGGCATTGGAGCACCGTTAGAATAAATGTATTGCCCTTTTAGGAAAATATATTGAAAAATAATAATTATTTTGTATTTAAAAAATTCGTTTTTCTTTTCCATTCTCACTACTTGTCAAACTATCCTTGTATTCTTCTCCGAAGAGACGAGAGAAAGCAAGCCACTTGAGTAGTCCTAGAAAGTAGACAATTACGAGTATAGCAGCAGATAGCAGTTGAGCTTAGCTATAACCGTACGTTATTTTTATTAAATAGAAGAATTATACGAGTAGACTGTTTCAACAACACTATTAAATAAGAAATAATAAAAAAAAGTTTTTTTTTCTGAAAACATCTTCGTACTCAACCATTAACATTATCCAAACTTTCCGTACACTTCTTCTTAGTTACTCAACTGAAATTTCAGCTCCTCTAATTACGTAATCCTTTCATCAAATAAATTTAAACAAAATTGGCACCGTCGCGTCTCAAAGAAAACCAGACGGTATCGAAAGAAAATTAACCCCTTTCTTTTTAAATGGAACGCCGACTTATTAACCGCTACTACGAAAATGTACTATTAAAAAAGTTGTTCGAGCGTTAGAAGTTATGATTATGTGGGAAGTTTGACGAAAATGGTATTACTCGGATGGAACGGGCGTATTACATAAATAAATTATGTCTGTACACTTCGCGTCGGGGTATATCTAAAGTGATTACTTCATTTCTGTTCTATTATCTTATATTTGGAATGAGCTTTTTTGAGATAAACTTTAATGGCGACTGCGGTTGATTGAATTGATCCAAAAAGGTTAATAAAATCCCTTTCTACAATGTTCATGGTTACGGTTCGATTTCCATGTTTCGTATATTTTATTTCATGTTTCAGAACCCATATAGTCTCTATATTTGGTTATTATGTGTGTGCCTGTTCCTTTGTGTCTTCGGGCTGAACCTAGTTCTTCACCCTGTGTGCTAGTTGTACCTGTCGGGGGTTTAATAAAACAATATTTAGAATATCTTTAATTGGCAACATATGATATATAAATGAATATAAATAAAACTAGACTAGATTAAAGTAATACTAAACTAAAGTAAAATGGACTGTTGGGTCCTTTGCGAATCTTGAGTTGCCTGAAACATACCCGTAAGTACTTCTGAAACAAAATTTATTGATAATAAATTGTACAATTATGGAAAATACAATGTTTTGTATTAAGTTTTGTGGTGAGTGATATCGTCATATTGATGGTGTCATTAGTGTTATGTCAGGACTATATGCGGGCGTTTATGTGGGTCTGAGGATACTTGTAGGCTTATGTCGAAAATGAGGGGGGTTATTATATACATATGTTAAATTATCGTTTGTTTAAAGTTTTATTTCGATTTAGTTCCTCAAATGTAGCGTTGGTTATTCCCATACATTCGTTATTTCATCGCAAATATGACATTTAGTTTATACGTATTTTATTTTAACTTCTCATTCAATACAATATAATCTCTTATGTAAACCTCAAAAAGCGAGTCTTATCATGTTTTAAGTTTTTGTTGTGTCTGCATACACAGGCGATGAGTCACGATCTGTGTCCGTCTCACTCTAACTGCACCGATAGATGAGCTGCAGGTGCGCGTGGTTATTCTCTGTCTACGGTAGAATCGAACTGACGCCTATCATTTTTTCGATCTTTCTATAATATTTTCATCCGTACCCTCTTTTACTTTTAGTCGTACATTTGGCGTTGATTCCGTGTGACGGGCTTCATTAACATTGAACGTTCGAGTTGGCTAGTCGCTTATCCTCCCGTTATATATGGACCCCTCATTCAGAGGGATAAAATAATAAAGTAACGCTGTCTTCCAAATTTTGGGATGCATGTAATCGCTGGCGTAAGAGAGCGTAGAACCCGCCCACTAACCAAGGTATGTCTTTCATTAGTGTCATTTGCATATACTTGTTCTGATAGAGATGTGTTCTTTTAGAGTTTTTTTTTGCTTGCGTATATATCTTTCCTTTTTGAAGTACACCTTCTAGTGCCGATGTTACCGTGTGGCTTCTCTGTCTATGCCAGCTTGTGGATGCCCCAGCGAGGACCAAGACTTTCGCCAAATGAGGAGACAATCACTTTCGTGAACAATTATCTTGCAGAGAAAAACGCCGAGTACTATTTGGACGGGTTAAAGAGATGGGAACATCGCTGGGAGAAGTGTGTAGAGTTACAAGGAGACTATGTAAAAAAATAAATATAAATTCTGAGAAAAAATATCTTGTATCTTTGTTAGGTCGGAAACTTTTCAGACCACCCTCGTATTTATATTAAAATAGTTTTTTTCGAAATATTTTCTTGCCGACACAACAGCGTGTTATCTGTTATTGTGGAAAAAATCGTGTAAAAACACTCCTTCTACTGAATAAATTTAAATTTCGAATGTTATAATACTCCACGAACAGTTTCAATTTTATTTTAACTGTCGTTATATAGTTTAGCGATCCGTACAGTAATTAGTTGAAAAGTAATTTAGATAATGAGCTTCTGATACGTTTCAAGACGACTTTCGTAAGATAAGAATGTAGAATAAAGCGAAAAGAGACATGGGGAATTCTGAACGTGTGACAAAATTTGTTCGAGGGAGATTGCGAACTTTGTAAACAGAAATTTTCAACAATGGAAGTATTTTAAGTAATTTTGTCAGATCGGTCGCCTAATATCTGTTACGTTAAATTTAGGAGGGATTTTCTCTTCACAAACACCTGCCTACTGAAGTTGCAAGATATACCGTTAAAATTCCCATATTAAAAGGCAGGAGAGCGTTTTACATTTCAAATATGAGAATACGAATATATTCAGGCAAAGATACGATCCATTTTTACAAACTTGAGAGTACAATGTTACGAGGAGTTATTGGACGATTTATAGTTTGAAGAAGTCTAATAAATATGGCAGTGTCGGACCAGTTCTTAAGTATAAAAAATTCGAATTTGTACATGAAGATTGTTCGCAATAATTATGTCGTTAAAAGTTCTTGAAGACGATATTGGAGATATTTCGGTTGCTATCAAACTTAGACAATAAATCTGTTCAAAAAATTAATTGGATTTAGGATGCACGGGGTATATGCTAATATAATACGAGGGTAGTTTGATAAGTAGTGAGAATGGAAAAGAAAAACGAATTTTTTAAATACAAAATAATTTTTATTTTTCAATATACATATTCTCCTAAAAGAGCAATACATTTATTCCAACGGCGCTCTAATGCCCTTATACCATCTCTAAAATGCGATTCCGGAAGGCTTGCAAAATACTCATTTACGAAGAAGCTCGTTGTTAGACGAAAATTTCTTTCCACCTAGTGCCGTTTTCAATTTTGGGAAAAGGTGGAAGTCGGAAGTGGCTAGATCCGGCGAATAAGGCGCATGCGGTACTAATTGAAAATGCAACTCGTGGATTTTGGATATCGAAACTGTGCTAGTATGCGAGGGAGCGTTGCCTTGGTGAAACAGAATCTTTTTCTTTGCCATTCCTGGCCGTTTAGCACGAATCTCAACATTTAATTTTTGTAGAAGTTTTGTATAATATTGTCCGTTTATTGTGGCACCTTTCTGAAGGTAATCAATGAGCTAAATGCTCTTTGAATCCCAAAAAATTGATGCCGTCATCTTGTTTGCCGATTAAGTGGTTTTCGCTTTCTTTGGAAGTGCAGAACCACGTTTTAACCATTGTTTCGACTGTTGTTTAGTTTCGGGTGTACTGTAGTGTATCCAAGTTTCATCGCAAGTAACAAATCGCCTACAAAAATCAACCGGATTCCGCTTATAAAAGTCCAAAAACTCATTGGAATTGCGCAAACGAGTGAACTCTTGATCAGTAGTAAGCAATCGCGGCACCCATCTCGCCGAAAGCTTGGAAAGGCCCAATTCTTTCATTAAAATGTGGTGTACGCATTCTGTTGAAATGTTTAGCATGTCTGCTATCTCTCGCACTTTGAGTCGTCGATCTTGCGTAATAATATTATGGATTTTTATAATCATTTTCTCAGAAGTCACGATTTTGGGTGCTCCAGAGCGCGCTTCATCAACACAGCTTGTTCTATCACGTTTAAATTCATTTACCCATCTACTTATTGTGGCGGATGATGGAGCAGATTCACCTAATGTTTCCCGTAACTCATCTTTTATTTCGGTAGCTTTCATACCCTTAATTACGAAGTATTTTTTCCATTTTAACAAAACGAAGTGTTGCTTCTTTTTCAGTCATCTGTCAAAAATAAACTAATCAACCGATTTATTTAAATATCGGAATGTAAACATATACATACGCAACCTAAATTACAGTGCATTTGTTTTACCAATTAGAGCGCCACCTATGTGTCATTCTCATTACTTGTCAAACTATCCTCGTAATAATAATAATCTTTGTTGCCCGACGGTATACAGTTATAGGACAAATAGAAGAAATGTACATACGTATCCACAATAAATAGCAATAATGAAGTGAAATATATAGAAAATAAAGTAATCAAAAAATTTTAAAGAACGCGATAACGGAAAACTAAAAAATGCATGAAATAAGTCGTATACGAGTATAAAAATAAAAAAAATAATCAAAAAACTAAGGAAGAAATATGAAAAAGAAAAATTAAGAAATATATTTAATAAAACTTGTATAGAAAATAATAATAATCAAAAATTAAAGAAGAAATATTAAAAAAAAAAGAATAAAGAAAAAAGTGCATGAAATAAATATAGAAAACATAAAAATTAAAAATTTAAAAAAGAAAAATTTAAAAATACATGAAATAAAACTTGTATAGAAAATATAATGATCAAAAAATTAAAAAGAAATATGAAAAATAAAAACTAAAAAATGCATAAAATAAAACTGAAAAAATTTAGATTTTTGTAAAAATAAAAATTTCGAAATTAACCTTCGTGGTTCATGAGGTGGTATTTCTGAACTAGTAGAATACAAACTCATTACCTTAATTGCAAAATTATTCAAGCTTCTGATTCAGGTAATTTAGTGTGCGTTTTGGCTTTCGACGGTGCAGATCGTGTACGGAATTTATTTCGTGCGGATTTTTGCCGTAGTTTTCCAGGTGCGACACTGTTTAACTATCTGCTGACGATGACAATTCGGTTGGCGAAATACATATACAAAATATTAAAACTAATATGGAAAGGGGTTATACATCAATCTTAAGTGATTAACTACAGATATAATCCATCCACTTATTCAGAAGTTATATTTGGACTCGGTGCTTTAAGGTTTGTATTCTGTCAGGAGAAAAGCCAAAGAATTACTTGCATTCCTACTTCAAAATCGTTTTTAAAACTGTCGACAATTAGATTAGCATTAGTTAATGTACAGTAAGTTTTCAAAAATACAATATAAATTTTTGAGAAAAAAAATTTAAAAAATTTTGATTTTCATAAAAATAGAAAGTTTAGTATTCAGAAGTTACATTTTGACACGGTGTTTTAAGTTTTCTTTTCTCTCAGGAGTAAGGCAAATAAGTCACATGTATTTTGTCTTCAAAATTGTTCTTAGCACTTTCGAAAATATTAGGCGAGGAGCATTCCTTAATATACAGCAATTTTCCAAAAATGCAAATTTTTGCGAGTGTACCCCTTTGAAAAAATTTAGATTTTCGTAAAAAAAAAAATTTCGAATCTAACTTTCGTAGTGCATAAGGCAGTAGTTCTGAACTAGTAGAATACAAACTCATTACTTTAACTGAAAAATTATTCAAACTTCAGAAATAATCCATTTACGTGTTCAGAAGTTACATTTTGATACTGCGTTTCAGGGTTTCTATTCTCTGAGGAGTAAGTCAAACGAGTTACATATGTTTTGTCTTCAAAATTGTTCTTAGCACCTCCGAAAATATTAGGAGAGGAGCATTCCTTAATGTACAGCAATTTTCCAAAAATGCAAATTTTTGCGAGTGTACCCCTTTGAAAAAATTTAGATTTTTGTCAAAAAAAAAATTTCGAATTTAACTTTCGTAGTGCATAAGGCAGTAGTTCTGAACTAGTAGAATACAAACTCATTACTTTAACTGAAAAATTATTCAAACTTCAGAAATAATCC